>CM040622.1:72281051-72297167 GCA_022817965.1 Solanum lycopersicoides | reverse complement strand
CAATCCATTCTCTCAATTCAATCCATGTCAAAATCATCCAATTCAATACCATAAGGCCCTTACACATGGCCATGAACATAAATTCAATGCATAAATCATAATTCTCAATGAAACTAGGTTTATTGAACATAGATTTATCAATCTAATACAACATGTACATCAATTGAATACAATTCTTACATCTTTCAATAACCCTTAGAAAACTACAGCATAATTCATAAACATTAAGAAAATATCAAGTATCCATAAAGTAGGCTAAAACTAGGGTTCATCAATTACGTGGGTTCATAGGTTAATTGAGTTAAATCATCTAATTCAAAAAATATATAATCAATACTTAATTATTAAAAACCTTTAATGCAAGAACCCTTGGATAGATCTTTAAATTGGACAACTTCATCTTTGAAAACTTTAGAAAACTTCTTTGAATTTGAGCTCCATGATGAATAGAGTTTAAAGGATCAAATCCATACATCAATTATGATAATCCTCAATTTTGATGAAGAATCACCACTAAAATCTCCAATCTAAGCTCTTCCTTGAGTTTTGTCTTCAATGGAGTTCTATGGAATTTCTAAGGATTTTTATGTTTTGATTTTGAAGAATGAATTCTTCTAAGTGTTAAAGACTTATACACATATTTAAAATACCCAAAAGACCCTTAAGGAACCAATAAAAATCTAATTTGGACGTGGGGTGAAATTACAATTTCACCCCTAACATTACAGTGAACCTGCGCAGGAGAACCGGTTCATAGACGAATGTCCATCGACGGGGCTTCAATCCACAAACGGACCATCCTGTCCTCCGTCATTTGGGTCATAGCCTAGAAAATGAAAGCTTAGTTTCCTAGGGCTAAGTCCCTAACGACGCCCTGTCACTATTGGAATCTAGACCCCCGACGAGACCGGCGTCGTTGACCTCTCAGAGATCGCAGACAAGCCTACTTACGTCATCCTTACTCTACATAGGTTAATTTTAGCAGAAAATTTGAAACTTTTTGTTTTTAAACATTGCTTACTAAACATTTCTAATGCATTCGTAATTTGTTCAACATCAACCATCTAACATTAAGAGATAATCAAATGAAAGAAATAGTTCAATAAATCTCAATTGTATAATTGCCAAAATGGCACCAATACATAGTCTGAATAAAATAGGAAAGAAACGCTAGTGGAACATGCTCCATTATCTCAACTCTAAAACTAAGCTAGAACATAAAACAGTAGCATCCTCGAAAGAATGAGGACCTACCAACATGAATGCTGGATGTCCGGATAACTGCAACGTTGATCCTGAAGCTCTATCGTCCACCTGTACCTGCACCTAAAATAATAGAGTTTGTATGGGTTAGTACACACTTGTACTAAGTATGGGTATATGCAAGCACACACCAAGGACATGCATGAGAAAGAATATCTCTTTCCTAACAACATGATTTTTGGAAGTCAAGTCAGTGGACTTGCCAAATTGAGATTTGGAAAGTTTCCTAAATTGGATTAGGAAAGTAAATGATCTTTCCAAATTTGGATTAGGAAAGTCAGTGAGCTATCCAGATTTGGAATAGGAAAGTTATGCCATGAGAATAACATACATCATCATACTTTTCACATTTGCATGCAGCACATAACATTTACACATAGCACACATCATATAGCATAATACATTTTCATGTAGCACATAACTTCGTTCATATCATTCATTCATATGCCATGAGACCTTGGAATCATGGACTTGACATTAAACATCCCAGAAATGAGGGCTCAACATATGGGACCTCAACTGGGAGCCTTCGTTAGCAAACATAGAGTCTGCTTCATTCATTCATACGTACTTCATTTCTTTTCGTTCATAGTCCAGTGAAATCACCGGTTATACCTAGGGTGCAGTTTAAGACTTTCATTAGGTTCGTTGTGCAATGACCAAGAATGACCTAATGTCATTACTTGAGTGTAACTCACCTTTGATTATCCTATCCTAACACCTTTGGTATCGTTCATTTCATTATTTACATCATTTGAGGCTGACCTCATTCATTCATTGGGAACTTTAACTTTAACCGACATAGATCATGTGAGCATCATGAAATCCAGTGTCTCCCCCACACGAAAAGAGGTGGAATCACCGGCCAAAGTGAACCAATAACATGCTATCGTACATGGGAATTTAACCTCGCCAGATCCCTATATTGGCAGTATAGGTTCGAAGACTAGGAGATATAAGGAGACCCATACCCGGCAAGCCGGACAGTCTCATCTCATGAGAGTTACTTGAACCTCCGCCCTTCCCGAAAGAAGGCATCACCGCTCATAGCTAGTCTATCGGTGCTCAGTATAAAGTTCCATTTCATTCATCTCATACGTCATGGAAGTTGACTTCTAGTATGAGGACATCATAGCTCATTAGATGATTTCTCATCTCATCATTCATATTGAGTGTGTTAAGCTCAATACTCTCATTAGAGTGTTCGTAGAGACTGGTCTCTTCATTATCTTACACTCTCATAGGTGAGTACGTATTGGTAACATTTACTTAGGCTCATTTGAGATTGCTCTCATCATTTACATTAGCCTCTTATCATGTTGTCACCACATTCATCATCATTAGCATCTTTGCTTTTCATAGTTATTCACCTCTTATTACGTGAATGTTCATTTCATCATATGCCAATGCACTTGGCCATTTGGTGTGCTTTACACCCTTACTTAACCCTTCTAGGGTTTCATTATTTCACTGTTCATTTCATCATTTCATTGTTCTTCTCATCATATGCCAATGCACTTGGCCATTTAGTGTATTTACACTCATACTTAACCCTTCTAGGGTTCATCATTTCATTTCATACATCTTAGGTTCACTTACTTTTGAACGTATGTTAGACTTATGAGTCTATATACACAAGCCATGAGTCTTCATTCATAATTCGTTAAGTGATTCATACATTCCTAAGATTATATAGTACAAGACTTATGTATCTTGTATATACGCCAGGATCTTGATTTCGATCTAAGTAGATGGCATTATTCTTGGATGATTTGTTCACATATGACTTATGTATCAAACGGAAGTTTGGGCAAGGAAACCCAAGTCTTGAATCAATTGGATATCATTTACATTTTTAATTGATTTTATTCTAATATTGATAACATTTTAACCCTAAGTTAAATCACAATATTAACATTAAAGGATTAATTTTCTACTTAACCTTTTCTTGAATTTTGCGATGGGTTGTGGGTTCGAGTCCCCACAACCCCATTTTCATTTTTCATTAACATGATATTTTCCCATTTTTCTTAAACCAAGAGGTTGTGGGATCAAACCCCCACAGCCTCTTTTATTTTACTCTTAATTTCGCCCAAGTAGGGAGGTTGTGGGTTCGAACCCCCAAAGCCTCCTTACTTTTAATTAATTTTCGCTAAGGGGCTGTGAGGTGGTGGGTTCGAACCCCCACAGCCCCAAATATATATTTTTAATATTTTTCTCCAAGTTTAGAGCATGGACAGTGAGGTCGTGGGATCGAACCCCCACGGCCTCACCTAGTTTTTTAAACTTATTTTCGCCTCCTTTATTCCAGCCTTGAGGTCGTGGGTTCGATTCCCACGCCTCACATCTTTTATTTTTCTTATTTCTCCCTCTTCTTTGCTGCCCATAAGTCATGGGTTCGATTCCCCCCCATCCCCATTTTTTTTATTTTTCATTTTGTGGGCAGCAGCTAAGGGGTTCGAATCCCCTTAGCCCCAACACATTTTTTAAAAAAACATTCTCAACCTCTTGGTCATGTGAGGTCTTGGGTTCGATTCCCCTTGACCTCACCTATTTTAATCCCTTTTTAAAACCCTCCCAAAGTCTCCAGAACTTCCCGAAATTAACATCAAAATCTGGAAATTTTAATTACCTTTTTACAATTTATTTTTCTCCACTTTTTAACGTTGAAACTTTATGCATTTGGGGTAGTGTTTAGTGAATCCTTTAGGTGCATTTTCATGAACATATTTGGCCAAGAATTCTTCATTTAAATTCAGCCACTTTACACTTAAATGAACATCATCATCTACATAAGTTTATACACTTAATTAACACCCAAAATCATATCAAACTTGAAGCCATAAATCAACACTCATTTACAGTAAGTTTACAATAAACTTTTTCACATACACACACCTATTTTCGGCAACAAAGCTTGTCATTCATATCATTCCAAATACATGTTCATGAAAACACATTCCAACACCTAATTTCTACCAGCAAACATACCAACCTACGAATTCGTTGGGAGCTAATGACAGGGACATGCAACGGGGAAAACAATCCTAGTTTTGAGCCAAATAATCTGAGTATTAGGGGTCTCTTGGGAAAGGGACCAAGAGTAAGAATACCCATACCTTAATTTCCTTGTTCAAACACGAATTTGCTGCCCAAAAATCCTCTCCACAAATCAGTCCAAGCTTTCTCAATCGTCCACACTACTCGACAACCACCTCTCTTTGCTTTATCGTTTTGTTTACTTGTTTTTCTTAAATATTTCGTGTGAGTTCTTCAAGTGTGAAGAACTCTTGATAAATTTTCAGTTCTTCACCTTTCTTTGGCAGAGAGAAATGTGAGAGTAATTGACAAAATGAGAGAGATATCGTGAGAGAGAGTGGGAGATGGGAGATAGTGGTCTCTTAGAACTAGGACTTGTTGGTAGGACTTAGTCAACTTAAATTAATAATTAATAATTAATAGAATCTGATTTTTCTTTTTCCTAAATCAGCTAATATTTATTATTTATTAAAATTAATTTACCAAATTAAATAAAAGCAAGTTAAATCCTTGCTTCTAGTGGGGCTCGAACCCGAGTAATCCCCATTTACGAAAATGGGTCACTTAGGGTTGCCCCACCCGAATTCCTTTACTTAATTAACTTAAATAATTAAATAATTAATTTCTCAGGGTAATTACAATATTACCCTTGGTCTGGAAAAGACCATTTCACCCTTGGACCCTCAAAACTAAAAATTTCTTCTTTTGAGTCCGGTAAAAACTCTTTCGATTAAACCTTCATTTTCGTGAGCCTCACATGGTTGGTTCCAACCTTTCCAAGCTCAATTAACTCCCCAAGTTAGTTGGCTTGGTTGTAGTAAGGGTTCTGAGGTCTGGTTCTACGCGTATCAATACGTGTGGACCTTGGTCTAATCGCAAGCATTCTTGAAAAACCTAAGTCTTGATCCTATTCATTTTTAGGGTTGTTACACGCCCTCCACCTACGGGGCGTCGACCAGGCCACTATAACAACACGAAAATAATTATGCTAAGTAATGCCTAAACGTACCTAGAATGCCTAGATTAGATCGGGCCCACATAGCTTGATGCGCGTGGAACCAGACCTCATAACCTATGCACCAGCCAAACCAACTAGCTTGGTGAGTTAGTTGAGCTTGGCGAGGTTGGGTCCAGCCATGTAGGGCACCCGAATATTAAGACTCACCCGGATGAGTCTTAATCGGACTTGAAAGGGGTAATCTTATGTTTGGAGGGTCTAGGGTAAAATGGTCTTTTACAGGCTAGGGGTAGTATTGTAATTACCCTAAGTATTTAATTAATTAATTAATATAAAAAGGTGGACAATTCAGGTAGGGTTGGCCGATTTGACCCTTTTCGCAAGTTAAGCTTCACCCGGGTTCGATCCTTGATGGAAGCAATGTTAAATCTAATTAATTTATATTAATTATCTTATTTAAGGAAGGGCATCATTATTCATTTCACCTAAGCCTTTAAAAAATCAGATTTTTAATAATCAATGGCAAGGAGTCCTAGTTTGACTAAGTCTTCAACTAAGACTCCTGCTCCTAAGCTTACTATAACATCTCTCCACTCTCATTCTCACGATACTCCACTCTCATTCTCACGTTCATTATCAGTAAAAGAACAAAAGCAAAAGTTCATCACTCTTGAAGAATTTGAACGCTAAAACTCAAAAGAAAAATTAAACTAAAAACAAAAAGAAAAAATATTGTTCTTGACGGATTGTGCTTGAAGTTTGGTGGTGAGGCTTTGGTATCGTGGGAGTTTTCTTCCATTGGAGAAGATTTGGAGGGTGTTGATCAACAAAAGGTATGGGTTTTCTTCATCTTGGTCCCTTTCCCAAGAGACCCCTAGGATTCAGTTGAATTCAAATCCGAAAACTAGGAATGTTCCCCGTTGCATGTCCCTGTCACTAGCTCCATCGATTTTGTAGGTTGGGTATGTTTTGCTGGTAGAATTTAGGGATGTGATGTGTTTTCGTGATGATTTTGTTCATTTATGTATGTTCGGATTTATGTGATTAATAAACATGCTTTCCGAAACTATGTGTTAAATGTGCGTGTGCATTGTGTATGCCGTGAGTTTGGTCACAGGTTGAAGTGTGTAATATGCATGTTAAATTCTTGTGTTTTGTATGCAATTACTTGAAGTGAATCGTGATGTTCATAAGTGGTGTAATGTTGCTGAATTGAGTGAAACCTCTTCATCAAATGTAACCACGAAAATGCACAAAATAAACGTAAGAAATGTCCAATGAATTGTCCTAAAATCTACCATATATAATGTTGAGGAAATGGACTGAAAAACGTGATCAAATTTCCAGACTTGCTGGATATTTGGTTTCGTCTAAGTTACTTGAAGAATTGGAGATTTAGAAATATTTTTAAAATAAGTGAGGTCATCAAGGATTGAACCCGAGACCTCACTATATGAAGGCTGCTGAAAAATTTAATATTTAAAGTGAGGTGAGGGGGATTCGAAATGGGGTAAGGCTGGTGAAGAAACAAAAGAAAAAGGGAAGATAAATAAAATGAGGTGTGTGGGGATCGGACCCACAACCTCTCGGATAGATAAGGAAGTTAGGAGAAAAATTAAATAAAAGAAAAATGAGGTTGTGGGGGATCGATCCAACATACTCTCGGTCTAAACGGAAGAATTAAGGAAAGAAAGAAAATAAAAGGGATGTGGGCGTGGGAATCCGATCTTGGGTCTCCAAGCCGAGATGTTTAATACAAAGTGAAGAAAAGAATGAAAGGAAGTGTAGGTGTGGGAATTCGATCTCGGGTCCACAAGCCGAGAATTCTAAATCAAAACTTTATAAAAAAAAGGACTAAGTGTTATACAAGGGATTCGAAATCGAGTTCCCTTTCCCAATTTCGTATTGATACATAAGTCTTACGTGATTAAATATTTAATGAATACTGCCTATAGGAATCGAAATTGAGACCTTGGCATACTTACAAGATGCATAAGTCTTGTACCATATAATATTGGGTAAGTATAACTCACTTAGATGAATTATGAATGAAGCCTCATGGCTTGTACGTATGGGTTCATAAGTCCAGCGTACGTTAAAAGTAAGTGAACCTAAGATGTATCTGATGAATTGATGTGACCCCAGGAGGATTAAGTAAGGGTGTGAAACACACAAAAAGGCCAAGTGCATTGGCATATAATGAAATGAACATTCACGCAAAAGGGGTGGGTAATTATGATGAGCTAATATGCTAAAGTTAATGAATGTGGTGACAACATGATAAGAGGCTAATGTGAAAGATGAGATCAATCTCAGATGAGCCTAAGTAAGTGTTACCAATAACGTACTCACCTATGAGAGTGTAAAGTTAATGAAGAGACCAGTCTCTAAGAAACACTCTAATGAAAGTATTGAGATTAATACACACTTAATACTAATGATGAGATGAGAAATCATCCAATGAGCAATGATGCCCTCATGCTAGAAGTCAGCTTCTATGATGTGTGAGATGAATGTAATGGAACTTTATACGGAGCACCCATAGGCTAGCTATGAGTCGCGATTCCTTCTTTCGGGAAGGCAGAGGTTCGTGTAAATCTCATGAGATGAGACTGTCCGTTTAGGCGGGTATGGGTGTCCTTATATCTCCTAGTCTTGGAACCTATGCAGCCAACATAGGGATCTAGCAGGGTTCAATCCCCTATATACGCTAGCATGTTTTGGTTTCACTTTGGCCGGTGATTCCACCTCTTTTCAGTGTGGAGTAGACACTGGATTTCATGGAGATCACATGATCTATGTCGCTTAAAGTTAAAGTTCCCAAAGAAAGAATGAGGCCAGCCTCAGTAATGCACAAAATGAAATGAATGATACCAAAGGTGTTTGGTTAGGATATTCAAGAGGTGAACTAGACTCAAGTAATGACACTAGGTCGTTCTTGATCATTGCACAGTGAACCCGATGAGACTCTGTGTTTGCTAAAGAAGGCTCCCTAGTTGAGGTCCCATATGTTGAGCCCTCATTTTGGGAAGTCCTAATGTTAAGTCCATGATTCCAAGGTCTCATGGCATATGAACGAATGATATGTGGTATATGTATGTGCTATATGAAATATGTTATGTGCTGTGTACAATATGAAAAGAATGATGATGCATGTTACTCTCATAGCATGACTTTCTTAATATGATTTGGCAAGTCCAACTGACTTGGCTTTCCAGAACTCATATCGTTAGGATAGAGCTTGTCACAACCGGAAAGCCCCCCCTTGAAGTTAGGGAAATCTTCGAATCATGACCGGGCATACTTTACCCCTTTGGGGTCTGGTACAAGCCCTCTAACTAGCATTCATAACATAAAGCATGAAAACTAGTGCGGAATTTAAAACTTTTCACGATAATAATAATAATGAAAGTCTTTTCATAAATACTAGGAAATATTATCGTCACAAGCCAACTTAAAGACAGAACTGGGAATCTTAGGGACACGGCCTTTTACAATAAAAGTAAATACATCTTTAAGTCTAAATAAAGAAACTAAGAAACATAAAACTATGTCCTCGAATATATGAGGACATACCAAAATCTCGAGAGATAGAATTCCCAAGCTTCAACCTCGATCCTCCAAGAAGGATTCCAACCTATATTCATAAGGTATATAAAAGTATGGATTTAGTACAACAATTTACTAAGTATGGCACATGCAAAAACATACGAAAAGGGACATTTTAGTAAAATAACTTTTAATGCAATTTAAATATAATATTCATGAATCTAGAAACAAACCAACATAAGAATCGACAATCAACACTTTATGGCAACTTTACCAAAGCTTAGAGTAACAAAAGGAACAATTCAATGAACTTTACTAGACTTACAATGAAAATTGAATAAAGCATTATAGTGAACATTTTGAATTCTTACAATGAAGACCTTACAGTGAATGGCACGGTCCAAGTCATATGAACTCTTTTCCTTCGAAGTTGCCCTAACCCAAGGTTATCCTAAGACTCCCTAAGGTGAGCCAAGAAGGGATTTTCATTACACCTCCCTTCAAAGAACACCAAAGCGACCCTTAAAACTACCAAATCTTAGGCTTACTTTGTTGGAATCAAATCCACACCCTTGTCTCACATATGCAAAACACTCATGGAAATATAGGTCACACCAAGTGCAGTGTGAGAGTAGCATCCCATACTCCCACTCCCACTTAGTGCTCCTAATGGATTCCATTTACTCAAGTACTCCACAATAATCATCCATAACACTACACCATAGTACTCATTCAAACGGATTTCATGAAGGTACTCTTCTCCCATAGTAGGTATAGGTCACACCAACTGCAATGTGAGAGTAGCATCCCACACTACTACTCCCATTTAATGCTCCTACTCGGTAACTAATATGGATTGAGCACTTCACGACATACATACACAATATCAACAATAGACAAGTTAACTAGTTTCAAATTAATTCTTTTGTCGGAGTTATCTTAACCGACAAACACCATGAGAGCTAGACATGGAATCCCGATATTAACCCCTATAGGATGAGGGATCCTTACTTGCCTAGTGTAAGGTCATGCTTCTTAGCGTTTACATGGCTTTTCCAATAGCTACACCTATGCGGGCACATAGTTAAGCGATAAGGAGATTGTTACTAAGTATCTCACTCTCTACTAACGGGGAGTACTCATCTCAAGAGGTACTTTGGATTATAACATCTCAACTCACGAAGTGCAATCCACCTCCCCTTCATATCCTCTTGGTGCTAGGCATAACTCCCCACGGATTTCTCAACATAATAGTCTATCTTAGAGAGCTCACTAGGAATGGAGAGGTTGCTACTAGACACTACATCTCAACTCACGAAGTGTGCCCACCTCAAGATTCTCCTTTTTGCTTAACTTGGCATAATACAAATCTTAAAAGAGTGTGTGTGTGTGTACATGTGCACACCTAGAATATAAGCATCATTTCATTATCATCAAGTTCTACTCATACTTTAACGTTGCATCAAGTTACTCACTCTACATGCTTCTCATAATCATATACTTCATTTAGGCATAAACTAGGTCAAACATGCAACTCAAGCTACACAAAACACAATACAAGACCCACTTCCAATATATCTTCATTTAACATATTAGACCTTCAAGATTATCTACTCAACACATACTAAACTACATCAAGTTCAACAATTAGTACCGCCACCCATAAGGTGGACCATACCACTCAAATAGCAATTCATAATAAGAAATATACAATGAGAGCAACTCATCAACAAATCAAACATCATCACCCACAATCAATTTATCAATATTTCACCATATTAAGACCCTTAGGGCAGTATCTACACCAACATGACAAATACAAGAAGACCCAAGTTCATACCCTACCCAAATCATTCTCACATAACCCATTTTCAAGTTAAAAGTTGAAGTATGCATAAACAAGAGTTTCATGGAGTATTAACATCAAAATCGTCAATTCAAACCAAGATAGATACAATTAAACCATTAGAACTTAAATACAAGAAGACCCATACTAGAAATCAAAGTTAGAAGAAGTTTGAGTTTAGAAACCCTTTTTGAATACCATTTTGGGAAGTTGGCTTCTTGAATGAAACGATATTCAAGAATGGATACCATACCTCACTAAGAAAGCCAAATACAAGAGTTTTTTATGAAGAGACACATCCAACCATCCCTCCTCTCCTTCCTTGACCTCTAGCTTCCAATGGAGTTTTGAGAGAGTTTGTCTTTAGAGAGAGAGTTTGAATTTAGAAGTGAGGGAGTCTTGTCTAGGTTTCGGGTTTAAAACTAATTTAATATAACCTAAAAACACCAAAATTATACACCTAGGGTCTTAAAGACTTGGGGTGTATTTACATAAAACACACCAAGTTGGCAGCCACTTAACAAGCGTTGGTAGGTCTCACCGACGAGACCTTCCTCGATGGACCGTTGCGGGTGCAATGGACCATTGGCGGGGTCTCGTTGGGAAACACTTAGCTACAATGGAGCATGGCCAAGTTTTCCCCACTCACTGGTCCATGCGACGCCCTGGGTCGACGTACCGTCGTGGGTCCAACGGACCGTCACCAGGGTTGTCGTGGGCAACTGATTTGGCAGACTTTGCCCAAGTCTTGGGCCCTTAATCTAGGCCCCTTGTGGGTCCTTGGTGGGGTCGTTCCCAGACATTAAACCCCTAAACTAAGTCGGCTAGGTCTTAGGAACATACAACGGAAGATTCAAGTAAAACTCATCAAAACACACCAAGACACACAAGTACATTCTAAGGCATACCATCCGAACGTCATGGACGTTCTTGGTCGATTGAACTCCAAACTTAACCAAACTTCACACACTGCCTAAGGATACTAAAATAACTCCGTTTAACTTAAAATCAACTCAAGAAACAACCATGACGCTCTAGTTCACCTTAGTTCATTTTGGGTCGTTATATTCTCCCCCACTTGGAATAACATTCGTCCTCGAATGACACTTAAATTTTTAAGAACAACAAGGACTCTTTTAGCATCATATAATGCACTTAGATCATGATCAAAACATCAAAAATCAAAGCATCAACTAGCAAGGAACATCATTTCACACTTTCAACACTTAGCAACATAGACAACTTTTGCCAAACTTCACAAAGTCAAAACTCAACCTTAAACTTCTTTTATGGAGGAACTACCTTCTCCAACATTAAACATGCTCATAAAACAACAATTTTGCATATATTTAAACTTCAATTAAGGCAAGGCAAATTTTTCTCAAATTGCAGATTTTTCACAGTGAACATTCACTGTAACACTGCCAAACATACAAAACATTCAAAATTCCACTCTTTGAGCAATTTATCAAGATGACCTGATCATATGAACTATGAAACCATATAAACTCATCTCATAACACAAAAGTAACAATAACAAAGAGTTGAGACTTACCAAAACCATCAATCTGGATTAATTATCCTTTCTAGCCCCCATCCCATAGGAAGGGTTCTTCTTGGGAGCATTAGGATCTAGGGAATCTTGGTTGACATATCTTCCCCTTGATTTAAGGTTTGGGCAGTCCCTCATCTTGTGGCCCTTATTACCACACGCAAAACAACCATCCGTTCTGGCAAGACACTTACCCCCATGTTGCTTGCCACAAGTAGGGCACCTAGCCCTTTCATAGGAATGACCACCACCTTGAGAAGATTGATTTGGAGCACTATCCTTGTTTCCAATAGAAGAATCTTGGGGATAAAACCTCTTCTTAGGCCTTTGGTGACTAGAATCATCCGACCTAGGTCTCTTACCCTCTTGCCTTATCTCCCTAATTTTGTACTCCTCAATTTGTTGCGCATAAACCATGAGCCTAGAGATATCTATGTCATTAAGAAGCATTGCCGTACGACACTCTTTTTCCACCAAGCTAGACACGCCCATCACAAACTTGTTCATCCTAGCCCTAGGGTTGGCTACAATGGTTGGGGCATACTTAGAGAGTTGGGTGAATTTGATAGAGTACTCTTGCACACTCATTCCCCTTGACGAAGGTTCATGAATTCAACCATCTTCTTCTCCCTCACTCTAAAGGAAAGAATCTATCTAGGAAAGCCTCTTTGAATTCCTCCCAATCAACCGGTCCTCTTTCTAAGGGTCTCTCACCCCTCCATTGCTCATACCACACTTGAGCAACATCCTTAAGTTGGTAAGCGGCCAATTCCGCTTTCTCCCAGGGGTCACACCCATAGCATCTACCACCTTGAAAACCTCATCTATGAAGCCTTGTGGATCTTCATCCACCTTAGTGCCATGAAAAGTAGGAGGGTTCATCCTCATGAAATCCCGAATCCTAGAAGCGGGAGTACTAGCATTTGGTTGGGCCTATCTCCTTAGTTAGCTTGGACACAAAGTGATTGTTGACAACTTGAGCTTGAGCCGTCATGAGTTGGGTCAAGTTCATTAGGGCAGCCCTCAACTCCGCATTAGTCATATCACCCTCAACAAAAGGAGCTTGAGGCATAGGAGGCACTTGAGGTTCCGGAGGCACTTGAGGTTCTTGAAGAGGAACCTCCTCATTTTCCTCCCCTAAGCCAACAATAGGAACTTGGTCAACACGGGAAGGACTCTCTCATTTGTACACCTCCCTCTCCCTTCTAGCGGTCGATCTCCTCGTATTCATGTCCTAAAAACACAAAAAGAAGAGGTTGAGAATAGACACCTTATATACTCAACTCTAAGGCACGATACTAGAATAGAGAAGAAAGTGAAACTTCTAGCATCCTATAGCCTCTTGACCATGGATGTGTCGCGACTCACACCAATGACCAAATACTACTAGATGTGTCTTGTGTGACTTTTAGACCTTAAACTATTTCCCAAAATCTTATGCTCGATACCAAGTCTGTCACGACCCGAAAGCACCCCCTTGAAGTTAGGGAAACCTTCGAATCATGACCGGGCGTACTTGACCCCTTTGGGGTCTCGTACAAGCCCTCTAACTAGTATTCATAACATAAAGAATGAAAAGTAGTGCGGAATTTAAAACTTTTCACGATAATAATAATAATAAAAGTCTTTTCATAAATATAGGAAATTTATCGTCACAAGCCAACTTAAAGACAAACTGAGAATCTTAGGGACACGGCCCTTTACAATAAAAGTAAATACATCTTTAAGTCTAAATAAAGAAACTAAGAAACATAAAACTATGTCCTCGAATATATGAGGACATACCCAAATCTCGAGAGATAGAATTCCCAAGCTTCAACCTCGATCCTCCAAAAGGCTTCCAACCTATACTCATAAGGTATATAAAAGTAGGGTTAGTACAACAATGTACTAAGTATGGCATATGCAAAAACATACGAAAAGGGACATTTTAGTAAAATAACTTTTAATGCAATTTAAATATAATATTCATGAATCTAGAAACAAACCAACATAAGAATCGACAATCAACACTTTATGGCAACTTTACCAAAGCTTAGAGTAACAAAAGGAACAATTCAATGAACTTTACTAGACTTACAATGAAAATTGAATAAAGCATCATAGTGAATATTTTGAATTCTTACAATGAAGATCTTATAGTGAATGGCACGGTCCAAGTCATATGAACTCTTTTCCTTTGAAGTTGCCCTAACCCAAGGTTATCCTAAGACTCCCTAAGGTGAGCCAAGAAGGGATTTCATTACACCTCCCTTCAAAGCACACCAAAGCAACCCTTAAAACTACCAAATCTTAGGCTTACTTCGTTGGAATCAAATCCACGCCCTTGGCTAACATATGCAAAACACTCATGGAAATATAGGTCACACCAAGTGCAATGTGAGAGTAGCATCCCATACTACCACTCCCACTTAGTGCTCCTAATGGATTCCATTTACTCAAGTACTCCACAATAATCATCCATAACACTACACCATAGTACTCATTCAAACGGATTTCATGAAGGTACTCTTCTCCCATAGTAGGTATAGGTCACACCAAGTGCAATGTGAGAGTAGCATCCCATACTACTACTCCCACTTAATGCTCCTACTCGGTAACTAATGTGGATTGAGCACTTCACGACATACATACACAATATCAACAATAGACAAGTTAACTAGTTTCAAATCAATTCTTTTGTGGGAGTTAGCTTAACCGACAAAGACCATGAGAGCTAGACATGGAATCCCGATATTAACCCCTATCGGATGAGGGATCCTTACTTGCCTAGTGTAAGGTCATGCTTCTTAGCGTTTACATGGCTTTTCCAATAGCTACACCTATGCGGGCACATAGTTAAGGATAAGGAGATTGTTACTAAGTATCTCACTCTCTACTAACGAGGAGTACTCATCTCAAGAGGTACTTTGGATTACAACATCTCAACTCACGAAGTAATCCACCTCCCCTTCATATCCTCTCGGTGCTAGGCATAACTCCCACGGATTTCTCAACATAATAGTCTATCTTAGAAAGCTCACTAGGAATGGAGAGGTTGCTACTAGACACTACATCTCAACTCACGAAGTGTGCCCACCTCAAGATTCCCCTTTTTGCTAACTTGGCATAATACAAATCTTAAAAGAGTGTGTGTGTGTACATGTGCACACCTTGCATATAAGCATCATTTCATTATCATCAAGTTCTACTCATACTTTAACGTTGCATCAAGTTACTCACTCTACATGCTTCTCATAATCATATACTTCATTTAGACATAAACTAGGTCAAACATGCAACTCAAGCTACACAAAACACAATACAAGACCCACTTCCAATATATCTTCATTTAACATATTAGACCTTCAAGATTATCTACTCAAACATACTAAACAACATCAAGTTCATCAATTAGCACGCCACCCCATAAGGTGGACCATACCACTCAAATAGCAATTCATAATAAGAATATACAATGAGAGCAACTCATCAACAAATCAAACCATCATCACTCATAAGAAATTTATCAATATTTCACCATATTAAGGCCCTTAGGGCAGTAGCTACACCAACATGACAATTACAAGGAGACCCAAGTTCATACCCTACCCAAATCATGCTCACATAACCCATTTTCAAGTCAAAAGTTGAAGTATGCATAAACAAGAGTTTCATGGAGTTTTAACATCAAAATCATCAATTCAAACCAATATAAATATAATTAAACCATTAGAATTTAAATACAAGAAGACCCATACTAGAAATCAAAGTTAGAAGAAGTTTGAGCTTTGAAACCCTTTTTGAAAACAATTTTGGAAGTTGGCTTCTTGAATGAAAAGATATTCAAGAATGGATACCATACCTCACTAAGCAAGCCAAATCCAAGAGTTTTTGATGAAGAGACACGTCCAACCATCCCTCCTCTCC
>CM040622.1:72263035-72280935 GCA_022817965.1 Solanum lycopersicoides | reverse complement strand
ATGCATAAACAAGAGTTTCATGGAGTATTAACATCAAAAATCGTCAATTCAAACCAGAATAGATACAATTAAACCATTAGAACTTAAATACAAGAAGACCCATACTAGAAATCAAAGTTAGAAGAAGTTTGAGTTTAGAACACCTTTTTGAATACATTTTGGGAAGTTGGCTTCTTGAATGAAACGATATTCAAGAATGGATACCATACCTCACTAAGAAGCAAATAACAAAGAGTTTTTTATGAAGAAGACACATCCAACCATCCCTCCTCTCCTTCCTGACCTCTAGCTTCCAATGGAGTTTTGAGAGAGTTTGTCTTTAGAGAGAGAGTTTGAATTTAGAAGTGAGGGAGTCCTTGTCTAGGTTTTCGGGTTTAAAACTAATTTAATATAACCTAAAACACCAAAATTATACACCTAGGGTCTTAAAGACTTGGGTGTATTTACATAAAACACACCAAGTTGGCAGCCACTTAACAAGCGTTGGTAGGTCTCACGACGAGACCTCCTCGATGGACCGTCGCGGGTGCAATGGACCATTGGCGGGGTTTCGTTGGGAAACACTTAGCTACAATGGAGCATGGCCAAGTTTTCCCCACTCACTGGTCCATGCGACGCCCTGGGTCGACGTACCGTCGTGGGTCCAACGGACCGTCACCAGGGTTGTCGTGGGCAACTGATTTTGGCAGACTTTGCCCAAGTCTTGGGCCCTTAATCTAGGCCCCTTGTGGGTCCTTGGGGGTCGTTCCAGACATTAAACCCCTAAACTAAGTCGGCTAGGTCTTAGGAACATACAACGGAAGATTCAAGTAAAACTCATCAAACACACCAAGACACACAAGTACATTCTAAGGCATACCATACCGAACGTCATGGACGTTCTGTGTCGATTGAACTCCAAACTTAACCAAACTTCACACACTGCCTAAGGATACTAAAATAACTCCTTTAACTTAAAATCAACTCAAGAAACAATCATGAGGCTCTAGTTCACCTTTGTTCATTTTGGGTCATTATATTCTCCCCCACTTGGAATAACATTCGTCCTCGAATGACACTTAACTTTTTTTAGAACAACAAGGACTATTTTAGCATCATATAATGCACTTAGATCATGATCAAAACATCAAAAATCAAAGCATCAATTAGCAAGGAACATCATTTCACACTTTCAACATTTAGCAACATAGACAACTTTTGCCAAACTTCACAAAGTCAAAACTCAACCTTAAACTTCTTTTATAGAGGAACTACCTTCTCCAACATTAAACATGCTCATATACAACAATTTTGCATATATTTAAACTTCAATTAAGGCAAGGCAAATTTTTCTCAAATTGCAGATTTTTCACAGTGAACATTCACTGTAACACTGCCAAACATACAAAACATTCAAAATTCCACTCTTTGAGCAATTTATCAAGATGACCTGATCATATGAACTATGAAACCATATAAACTCATCTCATAACACAAAAGTAACAATAACAAAGAGTTTAGACTTACCAAAACCATCAATCTGGATTAATTATCCTTTCTAGCCCCCATCCCATAGGAAGGGTTCTTCTTGGGAGCATTAGGATCTAGGGAATCTTGGTTGACATATCTTCCCCTTGATTTAAGGTTTGGGCAGTCCCTCATCTTGTGGCCCTTATTACCACACGCAAAACAACCATCCGTTCTGGCAAGACACTTACCCCCATGTTGCTTGCCACAAGTAGGGCACCTAGCCCTTTCATAGGAATGACCACCACCTTGAGAAGATTGATTTTGAGCACTATCCTTGTTTCCAATAGAAGAATCTTGGGGATAAAACCTCTTCTTAGGCCTTTGGTGACTAGAATCATCCGACCTAGGTCTCTTACCCTCTTGCCTTATCTCCCTAATTTTGTACTCCTCAATTTGTTGCGCATAAACCATGAGCCTAGAGATATCTATGTCATTAAGAAGCATTGCCGTACGACACTCTTTTTCTACCAAGCTAGACACGCCCATCACAAACTTGTTCATCCTAGCCCTAGGGTTGGCTACAATGGTTGGGGCATACTTAGAGAGTTGGGTGAATTTGATAGAGTACTCTTGCACACTCATTCCCCTTTGACGAAGGTTCATGAATTCAACCATCTTCTTCTCCCTCTACTCTAAAGGAAAGAATCTATCTATGAAAGCCTCTTTGAATTCCTCCCAATCAATCGGTCCTCTTTCTAATGGTCTCTCACCCCTCCATTGCTCATGCCACACTTGAGCAACATCCTTAAGTTGGTAAGCGGCCAATTCCGCTTTCTCCCCAGGGGTCACACCCATAGCATCTACCACCTTGAAAACCTCATCTATGAAGCTTTGTGGATATTCATCCACCTTAGTGCCATGAAAAGTAGGAGGGTTCATCCTCATGAAATCCCGAATCCCAGAAGCGGGAGTACTAGCATTTGGTTGGGGCCTATCTCCTTAGTTAGCTTGGACAACAAAGTGATTGTTGTCAACTTGAGCTTGAGCCGTCATGAGTTGGGTCAAGTTCATTATGGAAGCCCTCAACTCCGCATTAGTCATATCACCCTCAACAAAAGGAGCTTGAGGCATAGGAGGCACTTGAGGTTCTGGAGGCACTTGAGGTTCTTGAAGAGGAACCTCCTCATTTTCCTCCCCTAATCCAACAATAGGAACTTGGTCAACACGGGGAAGGACTCTCTCATTTGATACACCTCCCTCTTCCCTTCTAGCGGTCGATCTCCTCGTATTCATGTCCTAAAAACACAAAAAGAAGATGTTGAGAATAGACACCTTATATACTCAACTCTAAGGCACGATACTAGAATAGAGAAGAAAGTGAAACTTCTAGCATCCTATAGCCTCTTGACCATGGATGTGTCGCGACTCACACCAATGACCAAAATACTACTAGATGTGTCTTGTGTGACTTTTAGACCTTAAACTATTTCCCAAAATCTTATGCTCCGATACCAAGTCTGTCACGACCCGAAAGCACCCCCTTGAAGTTAGGGAAACCTTCGAATCATGACCGGGCGTACTTGACCCCTTTGGGGTCTCGTACAAGCCCTCTAACTAGTATTCATAACATAAAGAATGAAAAGTAGTGCGGAATTTAAAAGTTTTCACGATAATAATAATAATAAAAGTCTTTTCATAAATATTAGGAAATTTTATCGTCACAAGCCAACTTAAAGACATAACTGAGAATCTTAGGGACACGGCCTTTTACAATAAAAGTAAATACATCTTTAAGTCTAAATAAAGAAACTAAGAAACATAAAACTATGTCCTCGAATATATGAGGACATACCCAAATCTCGAGAGATAGAATTCCCAAGCTTCAACCTCGATCCTCCAAGAAGGCTTTCAACCTATACTCATAAGGTATATAAAAGAATAGGGTTAGTACAACAATGTACTAAGTATGGCATATGCAAAAACATACGAAAAGGGACATTTTAGTAAAATAACTTTTAATTCAATTTAAATATAATATTCATGAATCTAGAAACAAACCAACATAAGAATCAACAATCAACATTTTATGGCAACTTTACCAAAGCTTAGAGTAACAAAAGGAACAATTCAATGAACTTCACTAGACTTACAATGAAAATTGAATAAAGCATCATAGTGAACATTTTGAATTCTTACAATGAAGACCTTACAGTGAATGGCACGGTCCAAGTCATATGAACGATTTTCCTTTGAAGTTGCCCCAACCCAAGGTTATCCTAAGACTCCCTAAGGTGAGCCAAGAAGGGATTTTCATTACACCTCCCTTCAAAGCACACCAAAGCGACCCTTAAAAGTACCAAATCTTAGGCTTACTTCGTTGGAATCAAATCCACGCCCTTGGATAACATATGCGAAAAACTAATGGAAATATAGGTCACACCAAGTGCAATGTGAGAGTAGCATCCCATACTACCACTCCCACTTAGTGCTCCTAATGGATTCCATTTACTCAAGTACTCCACAATAATCATCCATAACACTACACCATAGTACTCATTCAAACGAATTTCATGAAGGTACTCTTCTCCCATAGTAGGTATAGGTCACACCAAGTGCAATGTGAGAGTATCATCCCATACTACTACTCCCACTTAATGCTCCTACTCGGTAACTAATGTGGATTGAGCACTTCACGACATACATACACAATATCAACAATAGACAAGTTAACTAGTTTCAAATCAATTCTTTTGTGGGATTTAGCTTAACCGACAAAGACCATGAGAGCTAGACATGGAATCCCAATATTAACCCCTATCGGATGAGGGATCCTTACTTGCCTAGTGTAAGGTCATGCTTCTTAGCGTTTACATGGATTTTCCAATAACTACACCTATGCGGGCACATAGTTAAGGATTAGGAGATTGTTACTAAGTATCTCACTCTCTACTAACGAGGAGTACTAATCTCAAGAGGTACTTTGGATTACAACATCTCAACTCACGAGGGGTAATCCACCTCCCCTTCATATCCTCTCGGTGCTAGGCATAACTCTCCACGGATTTCTCAACTTAATAGTCTATCTTAGAAAGCTCACTGGAATGGAGAGGTTGCTACTAGACACTACATCTCAACTCACGAAGTGTGCCCACCTCAAGATTCTCCTTTTTGCTTAACTTGGCATAATACAAATCTTAAAAGAGTGTGTGTGTGTACATGTGCACACCTTGCATATAAGCATCATTTCATTATCATCAAGTTCTACTCATACTTTAACGTTGCATCAAGTTACTCACTCTACATGATTCTCATAATCATATACTTTATTTAGGCATAAACTAGGTCAAACATGCAACTCAAGCTACACAAAACACAATACAAGACCCACTTCCAATATATCTTCATTTAACATATTAAACCTTCAAGATTATCTACTCAATACATACTAAACAACATCAAGTTCATCAATTAGCACCGCCATCCATAAGGTGGACCATACCACTCAAATAGCAATTCATAATAAGGAATATACAATGAGAGCAACTCATCAACAAATCAAACCATCATCACCCACAAGCAATTTATCAATATTTCACCATATTAAGACCCTTAGGGCAGTAGCTATACCAACATGACAAATACAAGAAGACCCAACTTCATACCCTACCCAAATCATACTCACATAACCCATTTTCAAGTCAAAAGTTGATGTATGCATAAACAAGAGTTTCATGGAGTTTTAACATCAAAATCATCAATTCAAACCAATAGAAATACAATTCAACCATTAGAACTTAAATACAAGAAGACCCATACTAGAAATCAAAGTTAGAAGAAGTTTAAGTTTAGAAACCCTTTTTGAAAACCATTTTGGGAAGTTGGCTTCTTGAATGAAAAGATATTCAAGAATGGATACCATACCTCACTAATCAAGCCAAATCCAAGAGTTTTTGATGAAGAGACACGTCCAACCATCCCTCCTCTCCTTCCTTGACCTATAGCTTCCAATGGAATCTTGAGAGAGTTTGAATTTAGAAATGAGGGAGTCTTGTCTAGGTCTAGGGTTTAAAACTAGTTTAATATAACCTAAAAACACAAAAATTATACACCTAGGGTCTTAAAAGACTTGGGGTGTATTTACATAAAACACCCCAAGTTGGCAGCCACTTAACAAGCATTGGCAGGTCTCACCGACGAGACCTTCCTCGACGGACCGTCGCGGATGCAATGGACCATTGGCGGGGTCGCATCGGGAAACACTTAGATCCAATGGAGCATGGACAAGTTTTACCCACTCACTGGTCCATGCGACGCCCTGGGTCGACGGACCATCGTGGGTCCAACGGACCGTCAGCAGGGTCGTCGTGGGCTACTGATTTGGCAGACTTTGTCCAAGTCTTGGTCCCTTCATCTAGGGCCCCTTGTGGGTCCTTGGTGGGTCATAACCGGACGTTAAACCCCTAAACTAAGTCTTCTAGGTCTTAGGAACATCCAACACAAGATTCAAGTAAAATGAACACGTAAAACTCATCCAAACACACCAAGACACACAAGTAAATTCTAAGGCATACCACCCGAACGTCATTGACGTTCTTGGTCGATTGAACTCGAAACTTCACACACTGCCTAAGGATACTAAACTAACTCTGTTTAACTTAAAATCAACTCAAGAAACAACCATGAGGCTCTAGTTCACCTTAGTTCATTTTGGGGCGTTATAGAGCTTTCCTTAATCATGCATGTCCTTGGTGTGTGCTTGAATACACACATACTTAGTACAAGTGTGTAATAATCCCATACAATACTCTACTTTTAGGTGTAGGTACAGGTGGACGCTAGAGCTTACGAGACTACGTTGAACCTATCTGGACGTGGAGCATTCATCAGGACTTGGTAGGCCCTCATGCTTTCGAGGATGCCTATCTCTTATATTCTAGCTTAGATGTAGGAATAAGCTACTGGATGTTCCACTAGCGTTTCTTTCTTACTTATTTCAGACGTTGTATTGGTGCCATTTTGGCATCTTTATATTTATGCAGTTATGGACTATTTCCTTCATTTGATTTTCTCATTATTAGATGGTTGTGGCGAACTAATGTGAGATAATGAAATTATTACTATGAAGTCTATGTATACTTTAAAGCAAACAAAAGTTTAAAATTTTCTGCTAAAATTAACCTATACGATGTAATGATGACGTATGTAGGCTTGTCTGCGACCTCTGACAGGTCAATGACGCCGGTTTCGGCTTGGGTCTAGACCCCGGTCGTGAAAAACGTGGTATCGGAGCATTAGGTTTAATTCTAAGGATAATAAGTTCACATCAACCACATCTAGTAGTTTCTAAGTTATGGTAGTGAAGTGCACCACTATCATGAATTAGAGACTGCATGATGAGTACGAAAATTTCCCTTCTTCTGATCTTATCGTGCTTTCCGTAATGTCTGATTTCTTGGTGTTATGAGCGTATCTAACATCAATTTCTTATTTTTTCAAGAAAATGAATACAAGGGGGAACACTGGTCGGGGAATAGTAGGAGCAGCTGCTGGGGGCAACCAAGTTCCACCCCAGGCTGCAGTTGCAGGAGTGGACATGCCACTTAACCCAGCTGGGTTGACTGATGCGGAGTTGCGGACAACTTTGGGACAGATAGCTCAAGCCATCACTGTGCAGGCTCAGGCTATGACAGCCCAGGCCAACAGACAGGAGGTTCAGCGGGAGAACCCACCATCCCACAATATGGCGAACACGTTGTGAGATTTTACAAGGATAATCCTCCAATCTTTACAGGATCTAATACTGTAGAGGATCCTCAGGAGTTAATGGAGGAGGTCCAAAATATTCTGGTGGCGATGGGGGCCACGGAGATTGAGAAAGCTGAGCTGGCCTCGTACCAGCTGAAATATATTGCACAGACTTGGTGCAAGATGTGGTAGGATAGCAGGGCATTGGGCGGAGGTTCGATCACATGGGAGCTATTTAAGACAGCCTTTCTGGAGAGGTTCTTCCTTAGAGAGATGAGAGAGGATAAGGTTGAGGAGTTCATCAACCTTAAGCAGGGCTCGATGACTGTTAGGGAGTATTCCCTGAAATTTGTTAAATTGTCCAGGTATGCCACTTCTCTTATGTCGAACAGTAGGGATGAGATGAGGAAGTTCCTTACAGGAATCTCAGAGTAATTGGAGGAGGAGTGTCGGGCTGCGATGCTCCATGACAGCATGGACTTGTCCAGGCTGATGGTGAATGTTCAGCATGTTGAGGACATCAGGAAGAAGAGGAGATTCCGTTAGGTCAGGAGGACTAACCCTTCTGACCAGACAGGTTCCAGCAGAGGTGGTGGCAGGATCACCTTTGGAGTTTGTGATCAGCCCAGATTTAAGAAGGGGCATCAGAGTTTAGGGAAATCTAACTCTCAGAGGAGTGCAGCACCCAGAGGAGGCAGACTCAAGCCTAAGAAGGTTAATGAAGGTGATGTGCAGCGTCCCAGAAAGGAACGTGGCAAGTGTGGCCGTATTCACAGTGGAGAGTGCAGATTAGGCAAAAATGTCTGCTTCGGTTGCGGAAAGAGCGAACACATGGTTAGGGACTGTCCAAAGAAAAAGGGTCAGGCTGGAGGTAATGCTCAGCCTAGGCCTAATCCCCAGACTGCTACTACAGCGGAGCCTCCAAATAGGAACAAATTCTACGCCTTGAATGGCAGGGAGGAGCAGGAGAAGTCTGCTGATGTGGTCACAGGTATGCTGCAAGTTTTCTCAACCTCTGTTTATGCTTTACTTGATCCAGGGTCTACGCTTTCTTTTGTGACTCCCTTGCTTGCTCTTACTTTTGAAACATACATGAGGTTTCGCATGATCCTATCGTAGTTAGTACTCCCTTAGGAGAAAATGTGAGAGCTTATAGGGTTCATAAAGACTGCCCAATAGTAGTATGTGGTAAGACTATGTGTGCAGACCTTGTTGACTTACCCATGAATGACTTCGATATTATAATTGGTATGGACTGGCTCCATAAATGTTATGCGTTCATGGATAGCCGTAGTAGAGTTGTAAGATTCTGTTTCCCTAATGAAGTAGAGCTGGTCTAGGAGGGGTACAATTCGAGTCGTTCAGGTCGCTTTATTTCGAACCTAAAAGCTAATAAAATGTTGTCCAAGGTATTGTTATGACATCTTGTGAGTGTCAATGATCTAGATCATGACATTCCTTCCATAGACTTTGTGCCTGTAGTGAATGAGTTCCAAGATGTGTTCCCCGATGTTTTGCCTAGAGTCCCTCCCCCTCGAGAGATTGATTTTGGTATCAACCTAGATCCCGATACCAAACCGATTTCAATTCCTTCCTACAGAATGGCTCCAGCTGAACTCAATGAGTTGAAGCTGCAGTTAAAAGATCTCACTGATAAGGTCTTCATCTTGCCGAGCATATCCCCTTGGGGCGCTCCACTGCTGTTTGTGAAAAAGCAGGATGGAACCCTTAGGATGTGTATCGATTATCGGCAGCTCAACAAAGTCACTATAAGGAACAAGTATCCACTTCCCAGAATAGATGACTTATTCGATCAGCTCCAAGGGTCTAGTTTCTTCTCGAAGATTGATCTTCGTGTCGGGTATCATCAGTTTAGGGTTAGGGATGAAGATATCGCAAAGACAACCTTTCGTACTCGTTGTGGTCATTATGAGTTCCTAGTCATGTCATTTGGTCTCACTAATGCACCAGCTGCATTTATGGACCTCATGAACCGAGTCTTCCGTGAATACCTTGAATCTTTAATCATCGTATTCATTGATGACATCCTCATTTACTCTAAGAACAAGGAAGAGCATGAACAACATTTGAGACTAACCTTGGAGGTACTTAGACAACATCAGTTGTATGCCAAATTCAGCAAGTGTGAATTCTGGATTAGATTAGTGACCTTCCTGGGTCATGTTGTGTCCGATCAGGGTATGGAGGTGGACCTAGGAAGACTGAGGCTGTTAAGAACTGGCCAAGACCTCTTACTCCCACCGATATCCGTAGCTTTCTGGGATTGGCTGGTTACTACCGCAGGTTCGTGGAGGGTTTTTCTTCCATTACTTCCCCACTGACACCTTTGACTAAGAAGAAAGACAAGTTTGAATGGGTTGAGACTTGTGAGAAGAGCTTCCAAGAGCTTAAGGACAGACTCACTTCAGCCTAGTGCTTACGTTGCCTAAATGTGGAGAGAATTACACTGCTTAGTGTGACGGATCTAGGGTTGGTTTGGGTTGTGTTCTTATGCAGGGTGTTAAGGTGATAGCCTATGCATCCAGACAGCTCAAGATTCATGAGAAGAATTATCCCACTCATGACCTGGAGTTGGCAGCTGTGGAATTTGCAGTGAAGCTGTGGAGGCACTACTTGTACGGGGTGCATGTGGATGTGTTCACAGACCTTAAGAGTCTCCAGTACGTGTTCACACAGAGGGAGTTGAATCTACGTCAGTGGAGATGGTTGGAGCTGTTGAAAGACTATGACATGAGTGTCCACTACAATCCAGTGAAGGCAAATGTTGTAGATGATGCTTTGAGCAAGTTGAGCATGGGGAGTACATCACACTTTAATGATGGGAAGAAGGAGTTGGTGAAAGATGTACACAGACTGGACAAAATGGGTGTGCGGTTGGTTGACTCATCTAGTGGGGGTGTTTCAGTTCATCCTAGTTCTGGATAATCCTTGGTAGTTGAAGTGAAGAAGGGTCAGCATCTTGATCTTGTGTTGAGGGAGTTGAAGGACTCAATACTGATAATATGAATCAATCCTTTGCTTTGGGAGGTGACGGCATACTTAGGTACCTGGATAGGCTGTGTGTACCAGACGTGGATGATTTGCGGACTAAGATTATTGCAGAGGCCCATGGTTCCAGGTATTTGATACATCCAGGTTCCACCAAGATGTATCATGACCTCAAGCAGATCTATTGGTGGGATGGCATGAAGAAGGACATTGCTGAGTATGTGGCGAAGTGTCCTAATTGTCAGCAGTTTAAGGCGGAGCACCTTAATCCTGGTGGTCTCACTCAGATGATTGAGGTTCTGACTTGGAAGTGGGAGGCCATTAACATGGACTTCGTGGTTGTTCTTCCAAGGACTAGGAGACAGCGTGACTCCATATGGGTTATTATGGATAGGATGACTAAGTCTGCCCACTTTATCCCCGTGAAGTCTACTTACAGGGCCGAGGATTATGCGAGACTCTACATTGATGATATTGTGAGTTTGCATGGGATTCTTTTGTCTATTATTTCAGATAGAGGAGATCAGTTCACTTCGCATTTCTGGAGATCCTTCTAGAAGAGCTTAGACACGCAGGTAAAGCTCAGTACTGCTTTCCATCCTCTGACAGATGGGCAGGCAGATCGCACCATTCAGACATTGGAGGACATATTGAGGGAGTGTGTGATTAACTTCAGGGGTAGTTGGGACGACCATCTGCCATGATAGAGTTCTCGTATAATAACAACTATCCCTCCAGAATTGGGATGGCACCGTTTGAGGCACTGTATGGTAGGAGGTGTAGGTCTCCAGTTGGGTGGTTTGAGGTTGGAGAGTCATCCATTTTGGGTCCAGAGATCATTCACGAGGCATTAGAGAAGGTTAGGTTGATTAGGGACAGTTTGGTTACTGCATACAGTCGGCAGAAGTCTTATGCAGATACCAGGAAGCGGCCCTTAGAGTTTGATGTTGGTGACCACGTCTACTTGAATATAGCACCCATGAAGGGGATGATGAGGTTTGAAAGGAAGGTGAAGTTGAGTCCGAGGTACGTTGGGCCATACGAGATTCTACAGCGTGTGGGTGAGGTGGCCTATGAGTTGGCGTTGCCTGCGCAGCTAGTTTCTGTTCATCCAATCTTTCCTATCTCTATGTTAAATAAGTGCCTTGGTGATCCAGCATTGATTCTGCCTGTTGAAGGTTTGGGGGTTGATGAAGACTTGTCCTATGAGGAGGTTCCTGTTGAGATTTTAGACCGGCAGGTAAAGCGGCTGAGAAACAAGGTGGTTGCCACAGTGAAGGTATTGTGGAGGAACCATCTTGTTAAGGGTGCAACGTGGGAGCCCGAGCCCGATATGAGATCCCGCTATCCTCATCTTTTCAGCTCTTGAGGTTAGACTTCCTACTCTTAAGTCTAAGTTTCCTTATCTCCTCTATTCTTGGTTGCTTTTGCTTGACTGTGTATAGTACTCATGTTATGATATGCCTGACATTGTGCTAGATAATTAGAAGTGTCATTCGGGGATGAATGTTCCTAAGATGGGGGTAATGTAACAACCCGAAAATGATTATGCTAAGTAATGCCTAAACGTACCTAGAATGCCTAGATTAGACCGAGTCCACACGGCTTGATGCACATGGAACCAGACCTCAGAGCCTATGCACCAGCCAAGCCAACTAACTTGGTGAGTTAGTTGAGCTAGGCAAGGTTGAGTCCAGCCATGTAGGGCACCCGAATATTAAGATTCACCCGGATGAGTCTTAACCGGACTTGAAAGGGGTAATCTTAAGTTTGGAGGGCTTAGAGGTAAAATGGTCTTTTCCAAGCTAGGTGTCACATCCGGGTTTACCCCCTAGACATAACCGGCGTCGTCGTCCTCTTTGAGGACTATGACAAGCCTCTTAGCCTCGTTATAGCATTCATCGATTAAAAGATGTGAAGGAATTTAAAACTTTTTATCTATAACTAGTCGGAGGTTTACATAGACCTCTACATACACATAATCAGATTTATATCAAGTATACATAGACTTGTTCATATACGAAGATTACATAGTCTTCTACTTTTATTTCACCCATTTATATAGTAAAGAATAATAGTCATAAAAGTCGTCTCAGCTCATAAACTATCTATCAAAGACAATAAATCTTGGGTATAGCCCTACATCAATACAAGAAGCCACATATAGGCTATAGACAACATCGTCTCAAACGAGTAATAGAGTCAATACAAAATTATAGTAACTAAGTAACATAGGAGTAAGATGTCGGCAACGCCCTCAGGAGAATGAGGACCTACCACTTGGATGGTAAGAGATCCAAGTCTTCCTTTCCAGCAATTCGGAGCAAGTTCAACGACCCAAACCTAAAATGTTTGGGAAAAAGGGAAATAAATGGGGTTAGTACTCCACATGTACCAAGTATGGAACCATATATACACTTACCAATCAAATATACGTAGAAAAGGACAATAAGAAAAGTCATTATAAAACATGTATACGAGTGAAGCATACCAAAACAACGCATACTAACTATACCATTCATAAAGTCACAGGTGCAATGATCAAGTAAATTTCCATGACTCTTACTTAATCAAGTAACGTATCAAGACTACAATTAGCAATTATCCTTACCTAGCATACTCTCCCATTTCATGAAAACATTCTTCTTCAACCAAAAGCAACAACCTTATACTCATAAGCATGTTATTCAATGTACAAAGTCATTTACATTATATCACTACTTTACATACATAATATTGACCTCTCAAAGCTCCTATCAAGGCAAACTAGTGCAAGGCGTAGGTAGAGTCCCATACCCCTACCTAAGCTATAGCCAAACCCTTCAAGTTACTTCGATTAGTCTATATCTTATTCATTCATTTTAGTTTAGGGAAACCTTGCCTTAACCGACATAGACCACATGAGCTAATGTGAATCCGGTGTCATTAAACCTTACACCGATGGAAGGTGGTCTACCGTCCAAGGTAGAACCTAACGTAAATGTAGCTATCTAGGTGGATCCACTAGCTAGTATCCTATGGTGGCAACATAGTTGATGGAGCTTGGGGAAAAGAACTTTGGACATATCAACTCTACACCCTACTTGGGTCATGAGGCTATCCACCCCGTGAGGACCGTAGTGAACCCTACCTTTCCTTATATAAGAAAGTGTCACTCCCTCACATACAAACTCACTCGGTGCTAAGCTAGGTCCCTTTTTTTATTGAAAAGCCTTTACTCTTATCATAATCATAATTATATATATACATATATATATATCATAGGGCCTAGCCCTCATATACATTCATTTATAAAATCTCAATAAGAATTGCATGTGAAATGGTCCTTTCATTAACAACTCAAATAGGTGAAGTTAGCCCATGCACATCTCATCACAAAAGGGCACATCTTTACATAACAACTTCCCTATATCATGTACTCCTAGGCAACCTCACAACAAACCTAAGCATTTCAATTCAATCATCATACCAACCTATCACCTTAAGCAAGGTATACTTCAACACAACCTTATCACTTGATGACAAATAATTCACAATTTGAAGTAAGGATTAGGATAATCAAGACTTACCAATACTTCTCCATAGTTCACCAATAAGGGCCTTACCATCAACCCATAGATCAACCCAATTCGGGTCATCATCCCAATGTAATTCAATAGCCAATATAAGAAATAATTTAAGAGAAGCGCTATACCATAATGCAATACTAAATCAAAGCTTGGTATCATGGTATCAAAGTCTATCTTCTTACCCTAGATTCAATACTCAAGAAATATGCATGAAGAACTTTAATTCACCACAATAGATTCATGATCGACGCAATAACCATCATTTAAGATGATTTAAACAATAATTAGAGCAATTATTTCAATCCAACCCAAATTCATATCAATCCCAATACCTAGGGTTAAGGGTTAGGGTCATCTCCCACAATCTAGACCAAACTACATCAATTCATCATAATCAAGTTACAATACATGATAATCTATTCATTATAACCCAAAGAATACATAAACAACTCAATTCACATAATCAAATTCGAAATTAGATGAAACCCATATGAAACTCAACTTTTGGAAAATCTTTGAAGGAGCCCTTTGAGGAAAGAATCTCAAAGGTGAATTAGATCCCATACCTTAAGGTTTGATGACGTTTTGATGGTGATTTCATGCTAAAACCATCCCCCAATGATCTTCCCAAGCTATTCTCCAATGGAGTCTTCCAATAGAGAGAGAAAGTAGAGAGAAGGAAGAGAGTTTTGTTTTGACAATAATCATTAGGCTAATTAGGGTTGGGGTATTTATAGTGGGGTCTTAAGTCACTTAATTATTCTTCCCTTAATCCCCTAATTACCCCTAAGGCACTTAATAAAATAACTAACTAAAACTTAAATCCCTGAAAACACTACAGGCCCTCCCCGACGACGGGCCGTGGTGGGCGTGACGGACAGGACCCCTCTGTCCTGCACGTCCGTCGCACTAGTCAGAGACTGTGCAGGCGGAGGCTTTCTTCCAAACAGCTAAGGCTGGCACGACGGTGGCCTCGACGCCCCGTCGTGCCTGTGACTCCCCGTCATGGGGTTCGTTGTGGCCTACTGTCTTAAGGGTCCTCCTCGAGGGCCCTTAGTTGATCCTCGGTGAGTCATACCCTGACTTTTCCAACATGAAAACATCCCACACTATGTTTTACACCTATTGTTACAAACTTTTACTAAATTCCGACTCTTTAACTTGGTTAAACTAAAAGGACACTCTAGCCCTCTTATGAACCAACTTACCGGACGTTATGAACGTTTTGGTTCCAAAACACTTCAACGACTCCATATACGCCTAATTTGGCTAGTAACAATGGTTTAGACCTTAAGGAGCCTATTTAAGTCTTATAACATGACCTTGGGATTTCAAAATGTTACATTATCCCCTCCCCTTAGGAACATTCATCCCCGAATGACACCAAACACTCTTTAAATGAGCGAATAGACTCAAGACTAGCAGCTCTACAAATTTACAATATTCAATTAGCATGAATCATATTATTTCAATAAAAATACTTCAAAACATCAATTTATCATACATAAGCTCAAAATTTCCTCATGAGATACTTTCTACTCACAACACACATAAGCTCAATCATTTGATATACAAGTCACTTAGCACAAAGTTCATCTTATCAATATTCTTAATATAACATCCACGAGGATTCACTATATCACAATACACAACTTGACTCAAATATGCAAGAAGCAAGAAAATTCAAATTTAATTAAGGTCACCCTACATTGAGTTCATTGTGAAGTCTCAAAAACTAGGATTTTTGAAGAAACTTCACCAAAACATCAAGGATACACAATGTCTATCATATTTATTTCATTAGAGAGAAAGACAAACCTTAATCATCAAAAAGATGAGGATAACGGTTTTCATGTCGGTCTCGGCCTCCCATGTTGCACCCTCAACTAGGTGGTTCTTCCATATCACTTTTACGGAAATCACCTACTTGTTCCTCAACCTTTTGACTTGTCTATCAAGGATTTGAACCGGAACCTCATCATAAGAGAGGTTATCCTTGACACCAAGACCTTCAACAGGAAGAATTGACTCGGGATCACCGACACACTTCTTTAACATAGAGACATGGAAAACCGAATGAACCGAAGCTAAATCATTAAGTAGCTTTAAACGATAAGAAACTTTACCAATCCTTTCCAAAATCTCATAGGGACCCACGTAACGAGGGCTCAACTTCCTTTCTTGCCAAATCTTACCACTCCCTTCATAGGTGAAATCTTCAAATACACCTTGTCACCCCTTCAAACTCCAAATCCCTCCTTCTATTGTCGGCATAGGACTTTTGTCGACTATAGGCTGTTTGTAACCTATTTCTTATGATATGCACATTCTCCAATGTCCTATAAATCAAGTCGGACCAAAGATCGATGATTCACCAACTTCAAACCATCCTATATAGGAGACCTACACCTCCTACCATACAAGGCTTCATAGGAGAGCCATGGAGATAGACAATGAAAACTATTATTATACGCAAACTCCACCAAAGGCAAGTGCTTTATCCCAACTTCCTTTAAAATCAATAATGCAAGCTCTAAGCATATCTTAAGAGTTTGAATTGTGCGTTCCGCTTGACCATCCGTTTGAGGATGAAAGACGATACTCAATTTCACCTTAGTACCCAAACCTTTTGAAAGACTTCCCAAAACCTAGAAGTGAATTGTGCACCCCGATCCGAAATGATGGATAACGGGATACCATGGCGACACACAATCTCATCTATGAAGATCTTCGCATAATCCGCGAATACGTAGATTTGACGGGAATAAAATGAGCGGACTTAGTCAATCTATCAACAATCACCATATAGAATCATATGACTTTTGAGTCCGAGGCAATCCTACCACAAAGTCCATATTAATGTCTTCCCACTTCCAAGTAGGAATTTGATCTCTTGTAGTAAGCCACCCGGCTTTTCATGTTCCGCCTTCACTGTTGGCAATTTGGACACTTAGCAACAAATTCCGCTATGTCTTCTTCAAACCTTCCCACCAATATATTTCTCGAAGGTCATGATACATCTTAGTAGAACCCGGATGGATGGAATAGTGGGATCCATGGGCTTCATCAAGGATCCGATCCCTCAATCCATCAACATCAGGAACACATAACCTCCCTTGGTACCTCAACACACCATCTCCTCCTAAGGAGAAGACTCATTCATCTTGCCAAGAACAATTCCTTCAACTCCATTAATAGTTGATCAAGGTGTTGTTTGGATTTCACCTCAACCACCAATGATGATTCAGAGCTATGATGAACCGTGGCACCTCCATTTAGAGAATTCTCCAACCGAACTCCTAATCTGGCCAAATTATGAACATCCTTCACTAGATCTTTCTTGTCTCCATCTATATATGACACACTACCCATAGTCATACGCTTAGAGCATCCGCCACCATTTGGCCTTGCCGGATGATATAGGACACTCATCATCATAATCTTTCAACAATTCTAACCACCTTCTTTGTCGGAGATTCAACTCTTTTGAGTACACATATATTGAAGACTCTTATGATCGGTGAAAACATCTACATGAACACCATACAAGTAATGTCTCCATATTTTCAAAGCGAACACCACGGCCGCTAACTCAAGGTCATGGTAGGGTAATTTTTCTCATGCACCTTAAGTTGCCGTGAAGCATAGGCAATCACCTTCCCATTTTGCATAAGCAACACACCCCAAACCTATGCGGGATGCATCACAATAAACCACGAACCTTTAGAACCTTCCGGTAAGGTTAACACCGGATAGCGGAAGTAAGCCTGTCTTTCAATAATTGGAACTCTTCTCGCAGCCTCCGACCACTCAAACTTTTACCCTTTTGAGTTAATGAGTCAATGGAGATGCAATGGATAAAAACCTTCTACAAACCTTCGATAATAGCCGCTAACCAAGAAACTCCTAATGTCAGTTGGGGTCAAGGGGTCTAGGCCAGTTTCTTACGCGCATCAGTTTTCCTTGGGTCTACCTCAACTCCCTCACTAGAGATGATGTGCCCAAGAAACGCTACCGACCTCAACCAAAACTCACACTTGCTATACTTGGAAACAATTTATGCTCTTAAGGGTTTGCAATACACCCTTAGATGACCCATGTGATCAATCCTCATTCTTCGAATACACC